>OZ005649.1:91274172-91294172 GCA_963930645.1 Salticus scenicus | reverse complement strand
TCGTGAATTAAAGTAATTTGGGAAAATGATCGCAAAAGATGTAATTGTTTAAAACGGTAAATTTAAATCCTGACCGATGAAAGTCTCTTCGCCATATGGAGACTTCGACTTTCAAATGAGCAATTGCTTTATAAAGACATTAGTTTTTTTACTTAAAAATAGCCAGAAATTTAAGCAATTTTGGGTCCAGTTACTTAACAAGTAAAGTTTAGCATAAATCTATTGCAATCAAATTTTTCAGAAAAATTGTTGTTTGACCATTTTAAAAATCAATTTTAGTCGAAGTAAAATTTAAAGGACTTTAACTCCAGATGTTATTAACCTATTAAAATCAAGCTTTACGATATGTTTCCAGCATAAAATGGTGTATATCTATTTTTCTTCTACATAGTTTTCATTTATTTTTCCTCTGCAAAATAAATCAATTTAGGTATCCTATACTTACTGCTGTTCGATGTTTTTCTCTTAACCCTTAAATGCCGAGTGTTGCCTTTCGGCAATATACCCAATTTTGTCTTCTAAAAAAATTGTTAGTATGACGCTCCAATGCCACATGTTTGTAGAATGTTAATAAATTGCTTTTTAGCAGTGTAAACTCTAGTTAAAATAAAGTATGACATTTTAAAGTGTTTTTACCGTGATTTATTTAACAACAGGAAGTAAAACGCTTTTAAACTGATTTAAAAATAATGAGGCATTTAAGTATTATCTATTTATTGTGCAATTTTTGTATCAATGTTAGTTGATTTAAAGTTAGCAAAATAAAATAAAATATTTTTTTTTCCATTTTTTAATAACATTGAGTATTTGTGTTTAAATACTTCATTGTGTTTAAATAATGTTATGTTTAATACAAAAATTAGGATTTTTTTTTTCTTATGAAATTTACAATCAGAATATTATACGTTTAACATGTTTATTGTTCTATTACTTTTAATAAGATTCAGTTCTGTTCTAAGAAAACGTAACTAACATCTATATATTTTAAACCATGACTTAAGCAAAATTATACATTAGCAATCAATTCCATATGAATTAACTTTTTTTTTCTTTATTCTTGCAGGACGCATGTTTTCCCGTGTGATAGCTGTGAACGTTTTAATTCTCTGGAGGGTTTTTTTTTAACCCCGCATTTATTTCCCACTCCATAGAAAAATTTTCTCCAATGTATAACTACGATAAAATAATAAAAAATAAGTGGTATTAAATGAAGGTTGGGCTAAAAATACTCCGGAGTAAATTAAAGTGTTGGTAGCTATATTTGACTTATCATATAGCTAAAAACAACCAATTATGTTGATACATTTTAGATATTTATTTTTGAAAATCATATGTATATATGTATAAATATAGTTCTTCCATGAAAGAACAAAAAACCACAATTCATCTAACTGTAATATTAATAATAATAATAAAAAAAAAGTTGCAATTTAATTTAGGGTAATATTTGTGGTATATTCAGCTTTAAATGGTAAAAGAATAAGATAAATTTTTACGTTATTAAATTTAGATATGATAATGTGATATCAAATTTTTACTTTTATTTAAAATTAAATATGTCCAAAAAGGATTAAAGCTTGATTGACATGCACTAAAATCATTCTATAGGTAACTAAATATACTTTTAAATTCAAATCTTTGAAAGTAATATTTCATCATCTATTATATTGTTTATTTTGCTCGTTCTTCATAAAGCTACTAGCAATCTAGTTTGAGATAAGAGTCTTAAGCTATTTATTTATTTTATTTTATTTTGAAGCTAAAATATATTTCCTAAAGACACATTAAAACCGGATAAGAGTATTTGTAGAGAAAGGCGATTGAGAATCCCCTTAAGGGATAGTTTTAGATATATATGATTGCAAGAATAGATAAGAGACTTCTGTAGCGTTATATCGTAATTCATTTCTAAATATTTATCCAAAAAAAAAAAAAAAAAAAAAAAAATCATATCACAGTAATATGGAATTATTAAACTCAGTGTTACAGTTTTTAAAATGTATTGGAAATATTAAAAGAAAAAGTTCTAATATAATAAATGTTTAAAAATTTACTTATTTTAAATGGTTGATATTAAAAAAATGATTTTTCCATGTTTACACTTTTTGGTCACTTTTAAACTATTCATTATGAAAAAAAAGACAGTCAGAAATAGCTTTTTTAAAAGCTTTCTTGTATAATTGTAGATATTGCTGAGTAATAAATATGTTTTTTATTGTTATCGTAAAATTTATTGAAAGTAAATAAAAAATAAACAAATAACTATTTTTCCTGTTTTTTTATTTATTTATTTATTTTTTTTTTATTGTTTTGTGTAATTTCTAAGGTTGGATGTAATATAATAAACTTTTAGCTTTTAGCTTTTATATATATATATAATTATTTACACATTAGAATTATATATATATATATAATGTAACAATTTTTAAAACAAATGCATGGAAACAACAACTTAAAAGTGTAATCAGACAGAAAACGTTAATTAATGCGAAAAACCTTGATAACAGACACAGAAAAGGTACTCAATGCTGAGTAAAAACAGTAAGATATTCAAAAACACTAGAGAAAAAAGAGAAAAAAAACTTACCTTCCAGCATTTTATTACAGGAAAATAAACTAATAATTGTAATTCTGAATACTAAAAACAGCATACTGTTTCAACCGTACATTTAAGGACTCTGTCGGTTAATTATTATTACTTTCTTCTATCTTCAATAGAAGAAAGTATTGGATTCGTAAAAATTTTCGATTTCGGGTTTTTGATGGATTTACACGTTTTGAGAGCTGTAGAACACGATTTGACCATTTTTAGAAAATGTCTGTCTGTCTCTCTGTCTGTCTGTGTGTGTGTGTGACAAAAGTTTGTGGCAACTGTACCTCAGGAACTACTGGACAGAATTTCATACAAATTGGTATGTAGTTGCACCTTGACATAAATTAGTGCCTATGAACTTTTGGTAAAAATCGTCTTACAGGTTGCGTTGCCATCCCGCTTTTTCTAAATTTTTAACATGGTGATGTAGGGCAAAAATTTTCAAGATGGGTATCTTTCGAAAGGTCTCGTCAGTACCTTTAAAACGAATGGTTGAACTATAAATCTGTGAAAATTTAAAACAAAGTTATCGAATTTTTTTTTACTTTTTTACGAGAAAAAAAAACTTTTTTTTAAACGAAATTATCAAAACTTGGTATTTAGTTGGCTCCTGACATAAACTGGTGCTGATTAGATTTGGGGATCAATCGCACAACAGGAGGAGCTGTGATCGTATTTCTTCTAAATTTTTAACATGGTAGTATAGGACAAAATTTCGTATAAATGTACATAATGAGAGTTATTCTTAACCTGTGATTGTAAAATTAATATGAATTATTGCTAATAGTAGTAGTTAATTAGGAAAAAAATTGTGCATGTAAGGGCATCGCTTCCCCCCCTGGGGGGAAGTACTCTCTGGGGTGGGGTAAATTTTCAAGATGGGTATCTTTCGAAAGGTCTCGTCAATACTTTTAAAACGAATGGTTGAACTATAAATATGTGGTAATTTAATTCAAAGTTATCGATTTTTTTTACTTTTAACGAAAAAAAAAAAAAAAAAAAAACTTGGATTTTTTTTTTTTTAAATATTGTTACTGAGTGAATTTGTATAGGAAAATATAGAAAAAGTCTCGTGGTGGCCACAACATAGTAGTATGTAACGTGTCATATACATTCACCAATTAGATGATGAAGCATAGTGTTTTATGCGTGGAATCAAATATCGAATATTGCAAAAACGGAGCGTAAATTTTCAAAGTCCCTCTGTTTCCGTGTTTTTAGAATTATACCGTCACGTGTACGGTAGGGGTGCGGCATTGAAGTGGGTCGGTGCGCGGCATTTACACCTTTCACTTCGAAGACCGGTTTCTACCCGTCGAAAACGTGCGGTTTTTCCGCGAGTCGAAAAATCTGGTAGAAAGTGGGATCGATAACTTTCACCTTATATGTGGGGCTGGTGGTGTCTCTGAAGACTCATGAAGAGTTGATTTGAAGTGTGCGTTCGAGTGTTCGGATTGGAATACTCTCCTCTGATCGAGTCCAGGGGCGCTGCGGGTAACCGAAGGAGGTGTCTGAATCAGACGGGGAAAAGTATGAGATTTCCCTCTCGAAGCTCTCTGCGAATTCCGGCAGAAACACTGGTGATGCTGGGGTCTGTTGTGCACCTTGTTGTGCGGGGGTAACCCAGCTTTGAAAAATGCGCCTGGCATTGCCCTCCTGGGCGACGTTCCTCCCGAGAGCACTTTACCAATGCTTTCTCTGCCTGTCCGGCATCCGCTCGGCCCACTGTCGTAGTGGGGATGTGCGGAAGTGTGTTCGTTCGAAGAGTTTTCTGCCCTTGCGTCTCTTCGAACTCGGGAGAGCCAGTACTCCCATTTCGACCTGTGAATAGTCGAAGAGTGGTAACGCTCGCGCTGATTCAAAACAGCCAATCTGACCTGTCAAAAGTATATATCGAACGAGACAGACTATAACTGGGGGACCGCAACATCTACGGCTCCTGGAGCAATACGGACCAATCATATAACTCGGCACGAACACGTTGCAGCGCAATCTGCATAAGCGAGGCGAACAGAAGTTCCCACATTGATGTGAACAGGTCTGTCTTAACTGACTGGTGGTGCATGACCGGCTTCTGTACGAACCTGGTTGTAACGACTCGGTGCTCATATGGGGGTGATAGCCCGAGCAAACAGGGGCTGTCTAAGTTGTCCTGAGCAGAGCTTTTCATGTGGCAGTACAAGGAGGCTTAGCTAAAAAGGTAAGCGAGTGTAGATCCTCCTAGTCGGCATGAATGTGCGAATTGGCTAGTGTGGTGAACGCCGTTGGGAGCGCGGCATTTTGGACGGCCTTGTGCTGTCCTCAGAAGGTAAACAAGCCTTCTGGCCGCCAAACCGAGGTTCGGCCAGTATCGAGGGCCCCAAGCCCCGACTTTGACCAACCTAGGTTGGTCCGATGGGTGCAACACGGGCCTTGTAATGCTGACTGCCGGCCTTGCCTGGGCCACTTCCCTGCTGTCATGTGGTTGGTATATTACTGTCGTGGCGGTTGAGACCTGCATGATGTTTGGGCGCGCAAGCGTGCCACCTGTCTTACCCTACTGATGTCTTGTCGTTGCGATAGTAATCCTGCTCAGTACGAAAGGAATCGCAGGTTCGAACACTTGGTACATGTCCTTGGCCGAGTGGCCAGTGGGGCGAAGCTACCATCCGTGGGATTACGACTGAACGTCTCTAAGTCGGACTCCCGTCTAGACGCTGCAACGGTATCGTTCGTGCCTTGCGCGTCGATGGGCTGCTTTAGCTGGGTTTGCACCCCTCGGGGTCTTTCCCGGCGACGAGGCCTCTTCGACTTCGAGCATCCAGGGAGCGCGTAGACCGTGCGTTCCCCGTTCCTAGTGACGTACCTTGTAGGTGTAATGTGCGGGTGCCAATTGGTCTGTAGACGACCTAGGTCTGTCTGGGTGTAGTACGTATTAGAGCAGCCACCATACTGCGATCTATTGAGACTCATTGAAACCTTTGGACAGCCCCTGCCTGCCTGGACTCGCCAAGCTTAACGGGTTGGATGCTGTCCGCCGGAGCGAATAAATCGCCGGATCACTGCATGATAACCACCTACTGCCAGACAGTAATCTAGACGCAACAGAGAATGAGCTGTGTCCGATTGCTCGTTCAGACTTCTAACTTCAGTCGGGAGAGGACCACTCTTCTGCTAAGGACTGGGTGACATCAGAAGACAGCTCTGGTACGACAGGGTTGCGACATCTTCTTCTGGACACATTATGCTCGACTGACACACCACACCTCCAGATCGCACAAGGTAGGAAGCGCACAGTCACGCTACCTGGAAGCAGGAATTTAGAATATGTGCACATTATCGGAAAGCCAAAAGGGAAAAAATAAATAAAGAAAAAAAAAAAGGATTTTGAATTTTGGAGTGGGGGGGGGGAAACTCGGGGGGAGCCAAAATGATAAGTTGTGCACTCAGAATTATGCCAAAGAATGGAGGCTAAAAGTAATGGGGGGGGGGGAGCTAAACACCAAAACTGCTGAACGACAAACGTGAGAAAAAAAAAAAAAAAAAATTAATTTAATACTTGACACTGGAGGGGGGAAGGAAAACTTTGGTAGCGCATAGTCTAGAGATTTGAAGTGGCTGATCGAGAGTAGAAAAAAAAAAAAAAGGGGAGTGGGACCATGCGCTGAAGGCCTAATAAGAGAGGAAAGAGGGACCATCGCAATTTTGATCCACCACGGGGGGATGAAAGAAAAAAAAAAAAATATTTATATAAAAAAAAAAAAAGAGAAACTATTTAATTATTATTACGGTTAGTTGATTGTTAACCAGACCTTCCGGGCTTCGGAGAACTGCAGGGAGGCGAAAAGATAACAGCGGAGCTTCAAGGAGCCGGAAGAGAAAAAAAAAAAAAAAAAAAAAAAAAAAAAAAAAAACGGGGAGATAGCCGCTCTAGCTTGGCTCCCGGTCACCTTACCCACTCAAGGGTCCGGTTCAGGAAAACCAAGGGGCTAAAAAAAAAAAAAAAAAAAAAAAGGGAGATAGCCGCTCTAGCTTGGCTCCCGGTCACCTTACCCACTCAAGGGTCCGGTTCAGGAAAACCAAGGGGCTAAAAAAAAAAAAAAAAAAAAAGGGAGATAGCCGCTCTAGCTTGGCTCCCGGTCACCTTACCCACTCAAGGGTCCGGTTCGGGAAAACCAAGGGGCTAAAAAAAAAAAAAAAAAAAAAAGGTAAGCTAGCCGCTCTAGCTTGGCTCCCGGTCACCTTACCCACTCAAGGGTCCGGTTCAGGAAAACCAAGGGGCTAAAAAAAAAAAAAAAAAAAAAAAAAAACGGGGAGATAGCCGCTCTAGCTTGGCTCCCGGTCACCTTACCCACTCAAGGGTCCGGTTCGGGAAAACCAAGGGGCTATAAAAAAAATAAATAAATAAGAGGGGAGAAAGCCGCTCTAGCTTGGCTCCCGGTCACCTTACCCACTCAAGGGTCCGGTTCAGGAATACCAAGGGGCTTAAAAAAAAAAAAGGGGGGGGGGGACCCACAAGGGGGCAAGCCCGGGGACCTGAGCTGGAGACTAAAGCTCTGACTCCTCCCTGCACTAATCCAAACTAACCCGCCGAAGGGAGGGAGGAGAGAAAAAAAAAAAAATTATTGTTGGTACATAACAGTTTAGTAATTAATTTATTCAGTTAATATTGTTTTATGGAGAGGAAAAAAAAAAAAAAAAAAGGGTTTGCATGATCAAGATTCGAATGAGGCACTACGGACGTAAGGTGGCTTGCGAGGCCCGATGCGAGGATTCAACCTTTGGGTCCCTTCCTGGGATTCTGGAGTTTAGTGTTTCTTCTGTTCGGACCTAAGAATGCTGATAGGTGAATCCAAAGCGGTGTGCTGAGCGGTAGTGCCTAGCTTCTTGATCACGCCATTCATTCGGCTCAA
This sequence comes from Salticus scenicus, assembly GCA_963930645.1. Lineage (NCBI taxonomy): Eukaryota > Metazoa > Arthropoda > Arachnida > Araneae > Salticidae > Salticus > Salticus scenicus. Next base: position 91,286,687 of record OZ005649.1, on the reverse strand, counting down.
GAAGAGTAAAAAAAAAAATAAATAAATAAATAAATAAATAAAAAAAAATGAAAGTTGTGTTTTTATACTTAACTGAGATTAATTAAATTTATTAATTTATTAATTTTATGAAATGAGTGAGAGGAGAAAAAAAAAAAAAAAAAAAAAAAAAGGTTGGTTCCATAACCCATTCATGCGCGGTCATGAGCGAGGTGCGGACTTACAGACCTGATAAAACCGAGGACCGTTTACATTTTATGCACATTTTTTATACAATTTTTATTTATACATTTTTTTTTTTTTACATTTTTATATTATAGTAGTTTTTTATACATTTTTTATTTTTTTAATAATTTTTATTTTACAAAGATTTTTTTAATTTTTACATTTTTACTTTTACCGGGCCTCAGGTAATATTGATGCTGGCCGCTTTAACAACAGGGGCCTCGTTCATGACCTAAAATAAACAAAAAGTGGCGGTAGCGGTGGATGCCTCATTGGCTGGTAGGTCCTCTTCTTCCGGTGTTCTACTCCTTTTGCTGCTGAAGAGTGGAGGTTTCTTGCTGATGCTGACACTGCTTATTGTTACTGGGAAATGTCGTCTATGTTGTTTGTGAGCCATCTGACTATGTGTTTTGCCTTGTTTTGTACATGTGTGTTTTGTGCTAGCTGTTTGTACCATAGTGTTTCGTTTGCTTGTGTAATTTGAGCCAGATGGTGGTGGTCCGTTAGAGGGCAGGCTGTTAAGTAGTGAATTGATGTGCCTAGTGCACCACAGGCGCAGTCTGGGCTACTCTTCTTCTTAACCCGATTGAGATAAGCAGGGAATGCCCCGTGTCCTGTGTAAATTTGTGTCAAGAGCTTGCAGCTAACGAGTGTCTTAGTGTCCACTGTTGGGAAGTATCTATGTGTTAGCCTGCCCGTGTCCCCATAGTCCCACTCGAATTGCCATTGTTCGGTGGTGATCCCTCTAAGTTTTTTCTTTAAATAGGAAATCGGCTTTTCTAGGTAGAAATGCTCGCGGTTAGTTTCGTTTTCCGCTGCGTATTTAGCCAGTTTGTCTGCTTCTTCGTTTCCTTGGATCCCTACATGTGCTTTAACCCATTCAATTTTAAAATTATTATTTGACCTTTGGATTTCTGAGTGGATTTTAATTACCATGTTTTCTGTCGTGAATGGTTTAGAGAGTGCTTGGATGGCTGACATGCAGTCCGAGTGGATGCTATATGATATTCCCTTTGTATTTCCCCACTCAGCAGCTTTGAGTATTGCCAGTAGTTCGGCCTGAAAGACACTGTTGCACTTCCTTAGGGGCACTGACCATTCGTGTATTTTGGAAACATTTTCGAAGGCTACAAAGGCCGAACCTGTAGCTCCTGATTCCAGCTTCGAACCATCCGTGTAAATTTGTATATCTTTAGTTGATGAGCCTATTTGTGGTTCAGGTGTGTCTGCTGGGTGCTTGCGCCAAATATTTTGTTTTTTGACATAATCTGTGTGGTTAAACATATGGTCGTGTAGTTTGTAGTTCTTGTGGAGTCTTGTAATTGTGCCATAAGCTGCTTCGTATTGTACTTGGAGGTGTACTGGAATCAGGCCTGAGAGAACCAGAAGAGCACATGTTGGGGCCGTTCTATATGCCCTCACGATGGCCAGCGCGAAGTGCCTTTGGCAGCTAAGCAGTTTGTCTTTATTCTGCTTTGTTAGGTCGTTCCCACAGATTGGGGATGCGTAGATCAGTGTCTTTTCCACTACTGTTTTGTACCATGTTTTTACCAAGTTTGGTTTTAGTCCCCAACCCCTTGAGACCATACGCCCGAACAGGTTGAAGGCCTTATAAATTTTTTTCGTTTGGTGTTCTACGTGTGGTTGCCATCTTAAATTTTTGTGTAGGATAACTCCGAGATATTTCATTTTTTCTGATGTTTCTAGCTCAATCCCTTCATAATGGATCCCGTCTAGTTTATGGGTGCAGGAAGTCGGGAGGTTTCCCAGGCGTGGTCTGTTCAGGTATAGTAGTTCCGTTTTGCTCCAGTTAATCGTGAGGTCATTTTCCTTTGCCCAAGTGCCGAATTTTTGTAGAGTTGTGTTTGCTGTATTTACTATTGTTTCTGTGTTGTTTGCCATTGAGACTCATCCTTTTTTGACAGGAAGGAGTGTCGACTCACATGTCGATACCTTCGCTGTCTTAGAAAGAAAAAAAATTTCCCCCCAATATTTTGTGTTCCTGTGTTTTGATATTTCGAGTGGACTTCTGTTTAAAATCTACACTACCTGTGTTCTTGTGTTTTTATGCTAAAATTAACAGTGGTTTCAGTGTTCTGATATTTTGAGTGGATTATTAAAAATTTGCTTGATATAAGTTAGTTATCAAGTTTTGGTGTTAACCGCTGAACAGGAGGCGCTGCTATGCAGTAATTTTTAGAATTTCACAAAACGCTATATTTCAGGAACCTTAAATGTAGATGCATCTTGACATATACTACTACCTATCAATTTTTGGTGACAATTTCTCAACAGGTGACATTGCTATGCAGCGATTTTCACAATTTAAGGGAGGGCTATACCCCAGGAACTGCTATATAAAAATGCATAGAAATTAATAAGTAGATACACTTTAACATAAGTTAGTGTTATTCAGCATTTGGTAATAATTGCTCATTAGGTGGCGCTACTATACAGTGATTACCTGAGTTTAAGGGAACACTATATTTCAGGTTCTAATACATATAATCAAACACTTAATATGTGAGAAAGCCATTATGAGACATTATACTGATACAGCTTGGATGTATATCTACCAATATATTGCGCTATTATAGTGCAATTTTTCGCAAGAACGGGAATGCTACATTTCAACTTCTATAGCATTTAACTGTTCAAAACTTGATATATAAGATAAACATTATGAAAACTCTCTTTTTTTTTACTTTTAACGAAAAATCGTATATATATATATATATATATATATACTTTAATTGTTGTTGAGTGAATTTGTATAGGAAAATATAGAAGAAAGTCTTGTGGTGGCCACAACATACTAGTTTTCAATATGGTTTCATTTTTTAATTTTTCTGCCTGTGTTCCAGTTTCAAAATTTTTACACGAAAATTATATTTGCATATCTTATATTTGCATATCTTATATTTGCATATCTTATATTTTCTGCATTATAATTTTTTGATATTTTAACATTTCGAAGTATTTCACTTTATTATATATATATATATATATATATATATATATATATATATAGTTCCCTATATTTTTTTTACCACCAGTGGTAGTTTCTGTTTTCTAGAAATTGAAGAAAAGAATTTTCGTGCTGCCCAGCTCACGATCAATTGCCCAGTTGTTAGCAGCTTTGTGCGTTTTTTCGGTCACTCGCGTAAATACATTCTATATCACCCTAGAAAAAAAAATAATTACTGAAACACATTCAGACATTGGGCATAACTGTGGGCATCCCTCTGGTCCCATAATACTAGGCATCCCAGCCTGCGTCAAATACCTGTTGAAGCCTATTGGGACTACATTACTGAACACTACACGACTCTATGTATTATTTACTTACATAATTAATGTTTAATATTTTCATCTATATTACATGGCATCTAATGCCAGAAACATGAAACGAATCAGCACAGTTCGAAAAAAAAAATGGAAAATGGATTATTTCTATTCAAATATTTGCGTTATATATATATATATATATATATATATATATATATATATATATATATATATAAGTCGTTAAAGTTATTAAATGAAAGTTAATCAAAATATCCGTTTTTATACGTCATTATACCTTAAAATTATTGATAAGAAATATTATTAAATGCTCTGAAATCCAGATATAAAGTAAAGAATTTTTTTTCTGTTTTTCACCTTTCGAGCAATTTTGAAAGAAATGAACATATGAATATAAAATTTAAACAGCATGTTCTTTGTCAAATCATTATCTATATTAATAAAATCAGACTTTTGTCTGTAAATTTGTCGGAATCGAAAAATTTTGCGATATCTTCACGTTTCACACCCCATGAAAGCCGAAAATGACTTCAGAAATTTTTGCCTGTGTGTGTGTGTGTGTGTGTGTGTGTGTGTGTGTGCGTGTGTCATCGTGTCCGTATGTCGCTTTTTTTGTCCGGGCATCAATTGAGAACGGCTGGGCGGAATTCAGCGGCGCTTGGCAGGAATTTATGTCTTCACCCAACTTAAAATTATATCTATCAACTTTTCAGAAATTCCCCCCCGTTCCTCACTGGGGGGTAAAAGACGAAAACACGTTTGTCCGGGCATCACTCGAGAACGGCTGGGCGGAATTCAACGGCGCTTGGCAGAAACTTAGGTCTTCACCCAACTTAAAATTATATCTATAGAAATTTTCAAAATTGTGATTAGTGTTTAAATTGTGGGTAAAAAACGCCTGCGCATGCGCCATAAATATTTTTTCATTAAAACGCTTTGAATGGAAAAATAAAATATAAAAATAAATTTTTAAGTCAAAGACTTTTTTATGCGCGTGATTCGCACTACAAATTATGAAAAGATTGAAATGAAGTGTTGCCATCTAAGTTTCATACTTTAGTTAATTATAAAAAATCTAATTGTCGTATCGAAAATCTGTTTACACCCCAGGATTCAGAAAACTCACCCCTTTCATTTGGTACTGAATTTGTAACGATAGGTCTGATATTTCTAATTTATTTTTCCCTTTTTCCATTTTTCCGTTGCCACTTCAATTTCATACTTTAGTTATTTTTTTTATAAATCTAATTGTCGCATCGAAAAACTGTTTGCACCCCTGGATTCAGAAAAATCTCCCCTTTCATTTGGTATCAAATGTATAAATATAGGTCTGATATTTCTAATTTATTTCACCCTTTTTCCGTTTTCAACCCAGATTCCGTAGAAGGTTTTATATTTATGTATACGCATTTATATATATTTTTATTTTCCAGAAATAAAATGAAATATTTTTTATTTCACGTGAATAATAATAAAAATTAGAGAGAAAAATACCTACAAAAGTTGGTGAGTTTTTTTTTTTTTTTTTTTTTTTTTTTTTATGAGGAATTTGCACGTAGATAAATATTTTCATAGAGATATTTGGCATTAGTTTAATATTTTTATTTAATTAAGCAGTACTTTTCTTTCCTGCAGTAAAACAAAACTTTTCGTTGTTATTATGTACCTTATGAGGTTCTTTTTGCTCTCCCCTTAATTGTAAATGATTATAATTTGGATTTTATTAAGATTTTTTATTTGTATTTTGTAAATATCAGAAAAGAGTTTTATTTTATTTTATTTTATTTTATTTATTTATTTATTTATTTTGTGTATGGAACAGCTTTAGTATTGGATCCCTTTGGCAAAATTTGAAATTCGCCTCCGAAGTAGCTCGGACGTTTCTCGCCAAGATCTTCAATTGCACAATTGAGATAGCCAATTCAATTTATCGCAAAAATGGCTTAAAATATTTAAACTCACCAAAGAAGTTTCATACTAAAGCTGTAGGTTTTATATTTATTTATTTATAATATTTTCGATTAAAGACTTCTGTGGTCACGAAATTTGGTGCGTAAATTGTTTGTATGGAACAACTATAGTATTTCCCCCCAGCTGAATTTGGCGATTTATTTTTGACGATTATGGCTAAATCATAAATCATATAGCATAAATGATAAAATCATAAGCTAAATAATAAATCATAAAATCATAAATCCAAAATAAATAGCATGCAGGCTGCCATATTATATCGCAAATAGTTTAGAACGGCATCGTTATCGTTCAAATCGGCGCCAAAGAAAAATCGCCAAATTCAGCTGTGGGGAGATACTATAGTTGTACCGTTTGTATGCATCCGGCACTTATTGTAACTGGATTTCACGAAAATCGAAATCTCCCCCTCTCCCCCTTCTCGGAGTCGGAGGGCAATAAACATGTGTAAAAACATGTCTTTCCGTTTAAATTCGCTTTGAATTATCTTAGAATGGCGAATTTTGGTATGTGGATATTGATTAAGTGTACGAATTATGTATATTAGTGGGATTTTGCAAAACTTCGAACTCACCCGCTGAGGAAGGGGAAATAAGAAGTGGGTAAGTTGTGCCGAAGACAGTGGGGACCCAGACTCCTCACGTTACGAGCGAGAAAACCTCTACCAATCACAGCGAGAACTTAGGTTATTAATAAAGATATGGGATTTTGACAACTCATTTAAGTTTAATGCCCAGCGAAGCGGGCAAAGCCTGCTAGTTTAAATTATATATTACTTTAATATATGTAATGATAGTTGAATGGCGTAACTTCAACTTTTCTAAAATGTAAGGATTGGAATAAATGAAAATTTTAACAATTTTAGAGGAGAAAATTAAATGAGAAAAAAAATTCAATGGTGCATTCCAGATATGTAAAATTACACATGTCTCTTAATATTAAATTAACACGCTCTTCTTACGTGTCAAGCGACTATTCACTTTTTGAATCAGATTTTTGGTGCAGACAATGCGTGGACAGTCTGGAGGTTGAGATGTTTTAATATTGTCACTCTTTCTAATCATATTACATTACTTAAAAACAGCGGCACAACTTAAAACACCTTTCAAATGACGAAATATTTTTCTTCTGGATTCTTCAATTTCGAATTTGGAAAGTACCAATTTTTGAACTTTTTTGCTGTTCATACTATCCTGTAGTTCCAATGTAATTTTTACTTTTGAGTTGTTGCACAGATTTTACCAATGTAATTGGGAATCTAAAAAAAATGTATATGTATATATATAATATAAAATTTCCATGCATATATACAAATAGCAATAGTCTATTTTATTCAGGTACAACCGTTACATTTAGACACATGTATTCACCTGTCTATAATGAACATTTGACACCCATTCTCAATTAGCTTCCTTTGCATTTTTTTTTTCATTTCTTTCAATGCTTATTTTTAAGAAAAAAGTTATGTTATATCATCTTAAAAGTTATTGTCTACAGGGCTCGTAAAGTTTCTAAAATTTTACACCCACTTTATTGCTTTATCATCCCAATTTTGCAACAATACTTTTTACCGTAATATATTATCATTAAAACATCAAAAATATTCAATAAAAATATCTTATCAAAGGTACTGGTAGAAATAATTTAAAATAAAGTAAAATTTTTCAGAAACATTACAAGGCTTGCTAATGTAAAATTATATAGAATTCGATTAATAATTTGATAATGATTATGCCATCCAAATATCATATTCATTTTTTTGTCAAACTTATGCGCAAACTATGAAAACGAGAAGACAGACCTTAAACTTTTGTAGGTCTATGTATTTCTTTAGATAGAAATTACTAAAATACATATTTGCTTCGAATATAAACCTCTTATACTTATAAGTTAATGAATTAAAATGTATTTTAATTATAGAAAAATTATATAAGAGGATTTTTGTATTTGTTATTTTACATTATTTTAAACTAACTTATAATATAAAGTTATAAAAATTTCTTAAGAAAAAATTTGTTTAAAGCTTAAATATTTATTTTCACAGTTTATCTTAGAAAGTTCAACCAAATGTGTCTCTAACATTGGTTTTGCAGTCATTAAATCTTAATGATATTTTCTATTTATTCACTAAAACAAACATGAAAATTGTGGCACTGTTTTCTCTCCTTATAGTTTCAGAGTTTTCATTCGAAAGATGTTGATTCAAAGAGGAACACTTATCTATTGTAAATTTGTAGTGACTTGGGACAATTCCTTTACTAATTGAAATTTTATCTTTTACGAATTCTAAAATATCTTTTGAATATGTAATATTCAGATATAATAATGGGTATGATAAATAATACCTAGAAATTTTAGCATTATGGTTTTAATCTTATATGATTTCTGTGTAATATTATTTAAAGTAGTGATTTATAACTTTTATTTCATTATAATTTTATACATAATTATAGCAAATTTTATATGTACAGTCCAAAAAGAACGATACTTTTAGATCTCTATAATATAGATTTGAAAACATTGTAAATAATTTTTATTTAAAGAAATTAATTCATAAGCAAAAACTAACGCAATAAAATTTGAAAAAAAGTAATAGGAAAAACATATGGAAAACTAGTATGTTACGACCTTACAAAATTTTCTTTAGTATGATTCTACATAACAGCTCCATTTCGTAACATGTATATGGACCACAGAACAGAATATTCATCAAAAAAGAAAAAAGATTAAAATAATAATAATAAACATAATAATAACAATAGTATAATTTAAATTTTTATAGAGAAGGGATTTCAAAAATGCAGAAAACTCCTCGAAAATTAAGAATCATTAAATGAAAGTATTATTTTCTTAGATCTAACACACATAAAAGACAAATTTTTATTTTTAAACGTTCCATCAGATATGTAAGAAGAAAATATTAATGAAGACTTTTCACACAACGAGAAATTAACAGAAAAGTTAGTTTTAAACGAGGAAACGTTGGCTATAATAAGGTGTAATATTCTTTATTGATGCTCTCAAATCTTAAAAAACACATTCGTGAACACGTTGTTAGACAGGTCTTAAAATCAAAAGACTCTATTCTTTCTGGAATGCTCTACCGTGAATTTTGGGTCACAAAAATAAATTTAAACGGTAAGCCATACGTTAACTTTATAGATTGGCAACAAAAAATATTTTGAACCTCCTATTCGTAGAGACATCAAGAATGAAGATTTGCTGCTGACAGCGGAAACAAAAGAAAGTTATGAAGTACCATTTATAAGAATACCGTGCCGTACCCATAGATATAGTAATAAGACATAGATTGATCATCGAGGGAGGGAGGGGGGGGGTGATTCATTTTTACTCGGAGAATGACACTCTAATGGCTGTCCTTCCCCGAGTACTCGGAATACACGCGGATAATTTAGAAAATAAAATTTTTGAATGTCTAATTTATGTACTAAAGGTCAAGGAAAAACTCCAGATACACTTTCAATGTTTTTCTTTTTTTATTTATTTATTTACTATATTTATCAATTTAGTTAATATGTTTAAATTTAAACTATTTTTATATACTAAAACTAATGTTCTTTACCTGCGCCGCTGCTAACTATATTTAAACGAATTTTGAAAGTCCTGTATTGCTTACTAATATAAAATCTTAAGTAATCCATTGAAAAACAAAATAGTATTTAAACAATAATAATAACACAGCAACTGATTATAAAAAATATATTTTTCCTAATTTAGTGAAATATAATGTACTTATGATAACATATCCCATTTATTTTCATATATTTATTAGAACGACTAAAAGCCACGCAATATTTCGACGTTTTAAAAATTCATCAACTTTCTGTTCTATTAGTATTTCCGAGTTTTCTCTTTATACTCTCTAATGATTGATGTCAAAATATTTTTTCGGCATCAAAAAACTTTGCTCATTAACATGCGGAGCATAGATATAAAAGAGTTACTATTTCTATGACCATACCTACGCCTTAGAGCATTCCTTTAAGATATTAACACAGACTTTTATGTAGGTATGTGGATCAAATTCCTCAGAAGGTCTCATGAAATGAAAATTAGAGTCAATTAATTTGATGCCCAATTTCGACGCTAACAGGCTTTTAATGCTCCTTTATACAGTTTCATATACGTTTTATGTTTAAGGAAAAGCATATTTTTAATAAATTACTATTATTTTTGTCCATAAGACTTACCTTATCCCTAATAAAAAATAATTTATATAGAATTTATAAAAAAAAAAAATGTCATTCTTCTACTTTTACATATATAGCATGAAAACTGTAAACTTCCAAAATATATGAGCTGCTAAAAAGGAAATACTAAATTTAAAAAATAATTATAATGTATTTTAGAATCCTCAAACATCGAATAACACTTTGGGCATTTACAGAAATGAAAATATATATATATATATATATATATATAATCGCTCCCTTCTAATACGTATAATAATTATTTTTGAAAAAAAAAAAAAAAAAAAAAAAAAAAAAAAAAAAAAAACTTTTTTTATTGAAAATATTGAAAAATAACTATTAAAAAACAATAAGCTTTTCTAATTTTCTTTACCATATTTAATAAATAAAACACTTTAAGACACGTATAAAAGTTTTAAAAAACATATATTTAATTTAAAAAATCACATATTTCTAAGCTTTTCGCCCTGAAAAGCAGGGCATCATCAGGAAAACTACATGTTTGTTTGGACAGTGTGCAGCTGTGTTACAAATATATATACATCACAAATCAGGTTAAAGTTATAGTTGCATCGCTACTTTGATACAATTTTTTTTTTTTTTCATAGGTTGGAGCCATTCTACATTAACACTGAGGCAACACTTGATTACTGCGACTTGCGTTGAAAAAAGTTTTGAATGGCTATTGGAAAGGCTGGCGTGGTGGTCACATTAAGGTGAAGAAAACTTGTCGAGCAGTGGTAGAGTCATTCTGTTGGAGGAGTCTGAAACACTGGACTGGCGTGAACATCTGATAGAAGAAACTTGTACGAAAACTTGTAGTAGGAAGGTATCAAACTTTGCAGACAAACTGTGGAGGGGAACATGAAACTTGGAGAGGCAGAAACTATCGTTGGAGAAGGATGCAGCAGCGTCCATAGAAACTTAAATGAAACTTGAAATTGATGAGGCTACATACTGAACTGGAAAAATATAAATGCAAGTTAAATATCTGGTTGTATAATATAATTCCAAATTTTAGGTAGGAAAGCTGCATCTTTAGAATTAATAACATTAGGATATTTTACGATATTTACTGCTTCTGAAATTAAGAGTTCAGATATATTTTGTGGAGTTGAAATTATTTCTGCTTCATCCCATAAGGGTATAGCGCCAGAGTTATTGTAGATGAAATTAACTAGTGCAGAATTTCTTTCTTCTTTTACATTTTTTATATGTTCCTGGATTCTTCTATTAAGAGTTCTTTTAGTTTGTTTCTTTTTAAAGGTGTCTCTAAATGGGATGTATTTTTTCTTTACCATAGTCGTATTAAAATCGAAATTAAATAATAATAATAATAATAATAATAATAATAATGACAATTAATCATTTACTTTTCTATCATCTTATTGCTTCCCCCTCATAAAAAAAAATTTATCTCTACAATTTGTCGGAAAATAATTAGTTTCTAAATATTAGATTATTTATTATTTCAGATTTAGTAAACTGCATTACATGTGAAATTCCATTTATTCGCAATTTTTTTCATGGGTTTAAATTCACACATAGATAATCTACCCATACTTAAATGTTACTCCAGATTATAATTTATTTTTAAGAAGTTTAAAAATCTTTTGGAATTTTAATTTTAATAAATCTTTATTAAATTCCTATAAAGTCTCACATGGCCTTACAAAAGTCTAGACATTTAATTAAATTTTTCAAATGTCTAAGAATCTGAGACAATCGGGTAAAATTTACTGCTAAACGTAGAATAATCAAATAAGAAACATTTATTTTCTTTAGCTTTTAATTTCTAGGCCTTAGATTTATTTGTTACAAATTGTTCAGTTTATAAAAATTAAAGAAGACAAAGAAGAATTTAATATCCGTTTATTAAATAAAGTGATTTTCTTTTAAATTTTATGAACTCTTATATTTTTGTTAAAATATATAAACATATCTAGTTCCTCAATTTGTAGAATTCTCAAATCTTTATTGAGTTATATTAATAATTTATTTGCACAAATTTTCAAACTTTTACGCAAATTAAACTTGTATTTAAAAAATAAATATCTAAAAGAATCCAATAAATATGGTATTAACACTACATTTATTAAATTATTTACTAGGTGTAATTTATTTAGTTTTTTAGTTGAAAAATAATCTTAACACTGAAAGTAACTATAGCTAAATTATTATAGCTATTTTCTTTTTCATTCAGTTTTGTAAATAATTAAGGAAATAAAAAGGCAAAGGCATATTTATTATTTAACCCTACAAGGCACCCAGTTCCATATGTGGAACACCGACATTAATCGTTCCTATAGCTATAAAACTATTAGTAGCGACATCTCTTGACATCCTGTTAGAAGCTACTGACATTTAGCAATGCAGTAATACGAATCTTTACCTAAAGATGTTGTTCGTGTTTTTGTTATAGTGCCCTTAGTGTGAAATTTGAATGAAAGTGAAAAAAAAGTGAATGAAAAAAAAAAAAAAAGAATAGTTATTGAACAGATTTGACTCGAACAAAATACTGTGTGCTATAACGAAGTGTATATTTTGCAGAGGTAAGTTGTTCTTTTATATTACAACAGTAAACGTATTAGTAAATCATATTTTTATGTATGTCCCAGATACGGTACGTTGAGCTTTAGTGTCCGTTTTTACATATACGTACTTACGATAACTTTCCTTATCAATACTTTGATTTTATTGCAGATAGTGTCGCGAAGAAGATTGCGTGATGAAGATATTGAGGGTTTCTTGAATATTCCTTCTGGGAAAGACCCCAAAAGACCCTCTACAGGAAAAGACCTCAAAATACCTTCCATAAAAGAC